>CM047883.1:21682118-21705970 GCA_026212405.1 Petrea volubilis | reverse complement strand
AAGACCCAAGAGAACAACCTCACAATTCTCTCACAAAGAATTTATCTCTCAAGTGTTTCCCAACTCTCTATTTTTCAAAGCTCTCAAAGAACTTAACTTGTCTTGAAAGTTCTCTCTACTTCTTTCTTCCTCATATGTCCAAATGAATGGCCAAGCTCATCTATTTATAGATGCATAAGCCGGCAAGATTCATTGTATTGTAAGCGGAGGAATTCAAGTTGAACTTTACTTCCTAAAATGTATTTAAATTGAACTTTGCTTCCTAAGAAGAATTCAAGTTGAATTTTGCTTCCATAAGAGTTGTAGCCAAATTGAATTCCTCAACTCTTTTGCAAAATCTTGGCCAAAAATATTATGTTGAGATGTGGCCAATTTTGGTTCTCAAAATTCTAGTCATTTTTTTTAACAAATCTCCATCTTAACTTGAATTTTACTAGAATTTGAAACAGTGGTCTCGCTCCACTTCGCCGGTTAGATCATCTGTCTGAGATACCAATCAAGTTCAAGCAATGCTTGAACTTGACCCTTGGAAGAGGCTTAGTCAGCATATCTGCGGGATTCTCATGAGTAGAAATCTTTTTCACCGAGATATCACCCCGCGCAATAACATCACAAACAAAGTGAAACTTTACATCAATATGCTTAGTTCTTTCGTGAAACATTTGATCTTTAGTTAAGTGAATGACATTTTGACTATCACAAAAAATCACAGTCTCATCAAAGCAAGAACTAAGTTCTCCCAACAAGCCTCGTAGCCAAATTCCTTTTTTAATCACCTCAGTCACTGTAATGTATTCAACCTCTGTAGTAGATAACGCAACCACGGGTTGCAATGAAGCTTTCCAGCTAACTGTACTTCCTCCAATAGTGAATACATATCCGGTCAATGATCTTATTTTATCAAGATCACCTGCATAATCAGAGTCAATATAACCAACTAGAGAACTACTACTCCGACCAAACTCCAGACAAACTTCTGAAGTCCCGCGCAAGTATCTCAAAATCTATTTCACTGCGTCCCAGTGTGCTTTCTCTGGACAAGACATATATCTACTAACCACACTAACAACATGTGAAATATCTGGGCGCGTACAAACCATAGCATACATCATGCTACCAACTGCACTGGAGTAGGGAACTCGGGTCATGTACTTTTTTTCATCATCAGACTTTGGTGATAGAGCAGCCGATAATTTAAAGTGTGCAACCAATGGAATAAATACCGGTTTGGCATTTTTCATACCGAATCTCTCCAAAACTTTTTCAATGTAACTCTTTTGAGTTAAATACAACTTTCCACCTTGTCTATCTCGTTTGATTTCCATGCCAAGGACTTCTTTGCTGGACCAAGATCCTTCATTTCAAACACTTCACTCATCTGCTTTTTTAACTTATCAATATCAGACATATTTTTAGCTGCAATCAACATGTCATCAACATAAAGAAGCAAATAGATAGATGAGTCGTCATGAGTTCTTCGAAAATAAACATAACTATCATAGTTGCTCCTTGAATATCCGCTGCCAATCATAAAGGAATCAAATCTTTTGTACCACTGCCTCGGAGACTGTTTCAGGCCGTACAAAGATTTTTTCAACAAGCAAACGTGATCTTCCTTTTCTTTCACAACAAAACCCTCCGGTTGTTGCATATAAATTTCTTCTTCTAGTTCACCATGCAAAAATGCAGTTTTAACATCAAGTTGTTCTAACTCCAAATCATGCATGGCAACTAGAGCAAGCAAGATACGAATAGAACTGTGCTTCACAACAGGTGAGAAAATATCATTAAAATCAACACCTGGTACCTGACTGTAACTTTTGGCTACTAACCGTGCCTTGTACCTTGCCTTTTCTACTTTAGGAATTCCTTCCTTTCTTTTAAAGATCCATCTACACCCCACAATCCTTTGTTTGGCTGGCGATTTCACAAGTACCCAAGTACCGTTCTTATGAAGTGACTCAATTTCCTCTTGCATAAAAATCAACCATTTCGAGGAATCTT
Organism: Petrea volubilis; assembly: GCA_026212405.1. Taxonomy (NCBI): domain Eukaryota; kingdom Viridiplantae; phylum Streptophyta; class Magnoliopsida; order Lamiales; family Verbenaceae; genus Petrea; species Petrea volubilis. The sequence continues at coordinate 21,703,966 of CM047883.1, read as the reverse complement.
TTGAAGAAACTGCTTCAGAATATGTAGCTGGCTCGAAAATAGTATCTATTTCTTCTCCAACAGACAAGGCATACGCGACATAATCAGTATATCACTGTAGAGGTCATATTTCTCTTCTTGGTCTATCTCTAGCAATGTATCTTTCCTCCTGGGGAGGTGTTTCTTCAATAGTATCAGGCTCTCCTTCTATCAAAGGTCCAGAGCCAGTGGGACTTTCAGACGTCGTAGGTGGACTAAGAATATCAAGCTCCACCTAATTCGATGTACTCTCTGATTTATCTGCATCAGAAGAAGCTTTGGACTTCTTTCTTGGGGATAGTAGAGTGGACTCATCAAAAGTAACATCTCTACTAATAACAAATTTAGGTGACTTAGGATCAAGACACCAAAACCGATATCCTTTCACCCCAGAAGCATAACCAAGAAAAATACACTTTTTAGCTCTAGGCTCTAATTTTCCTTCATTAACATGCACATAAGCAGGGCATCCAAATATTCTCAAATTTGAATAGTCAGCAGGTTTACTGGACCATACTTCTTCAGGAGTTTTAAACTCGATTGCTGTAGACAGTGAGCGGTTCACCAAAAATCAAGCTGTGGAGACTGCTTCAGCCCAAAACACTTTAGACAAGCCAGCATTGGAAAGCATACACCGAGCTCTTTCCAAAAGAGTTCTATTCATGCGCTCTGCTACGCCATTTTGTTGTGGAGTGTTAACTACAGTGCGATGCCTGGCAATCCCTTCAGCTTCACAAAACCTGTTAAAATCTCCACTACAAAACTCCAAACCGTTGGTTGTTCGGAGTCTTTTGATTTGCCTTCCAGTTTGCTTCTCGATCAAAGCCTTCCACTTTTTGAAAGTATCAAGCACATCATTTTTGTGCTTCAGAAAATAGACCCAGACTTTTAGTGAAAAATCATCAATAAATATCGAGCTCCTCTTTTTAATAGAACTTGTGATGGTCCCCAAAGATGAGAGTGAATATAATCCAAAGAACCTTTAGTTCTATGAATTCCAGTGCCAAAGCTGAGCTGTTTCTGCTTTCCGAACACACAATGTTCACAGAAATCCATTTTTCATGTGCTGTGGCCACAAAGAAGACCTTTTTTACTCAACAAGGTCAAACCCTTTTCACTCATATACCCACGCCTCATATGCCATAATTTTGTAATATCAGCATCTGACATAGATGATGAGACTGCTGCAGAGCCTATAACAGTAGAGCCTTGTAACACGTACAAGCTACCTGCTTTTTTAGCTTTCATGACAACCAATGGACCTTTGCTTACCTTCAATACTTCACCTTCAGTTGAAAACTTGCACCCATTGGCATCCAGGGTGCCTAATGAGATGAGATATTTCTTGAGATCTGGAACATGTCTGGCATTAGTCAATGTTTTGACAATCCCATCGTGCATCTGGATCTGGATCGTTCCAATACCAATAGTTTTGCATGGAGCATTATTCCCCATCAAAACAACTCCTCCATCAATAGACTCATATGTAGAAAACCAGTCCTGATTGGGACACATATGATAAGAACAACTCGTATCCATAATCCATTCATTGTTGAATTTGCCATGCTTCTCTACCACAAGAAGCACATCAACGCCACCTCCGTCTTCAGCAATACTCACATCGCCAGAATCTTCATTCTTTTCTTGTGGAGCGTTTCTCTTCTTTTGCAATTTATCGCAATTTCTGCGAATGTGCCTTGGTTCTTTACAGTGCCAACACACAACATCTTTACTTCTGGATTTTGATCTAGATTTTGGCCTGCTTTTATTGACTCCTCTTTGTTTGAACCTCTCTCTTGCATATAGACCCAGTGCCTGACTATCACTAGTTTGACCAGTGATATAATCATCAATCTTTTCTTTGGCCTCCAAAGCAGATTTAACATCTTTTAGAGAAATAGTATCTTTCCATACAACATAGTTTCTCTAAAATGTCTATACGAAGAGGGTAATGAACAAAGTAGTAACAAGGCTTTATCCTCGTCATCAATAATGACATCTAGATTTTGCAAATCCATAATAACAGATTCAAACTCATCAATATGAGAACTCAAAGGTGTACCTTCATTCATTCGCAGCGAATATAGGCACTGTTTCTTGTACAACTTATTCGTGAGAGTCTTTTTCAAGTAAAGAGACTCCAACTTATCCTAAAGATCTTTCGTTGTCTTTTCGGCGATCACCTCGCGCAAAACTTCATTTGACAAAGACAACTGAATAGCCGAGCGGGCTTTCTCATCCATCTCCTCCCATTTATGATCTAACATGGCCTCTGGCTTTACACCGGTCAAAGCCTTTTGAACTCCATTCTGAACGAGGACGGCACGCATCCTTACTTGCCATAATGTGAAATTGATCTTTCGATCAAATTTCTCAACATCAAATTTTGTCGCCGACATCCTAACTTAATAGAAAATATCAAAACCAATGTACCAACAACCAGAGCTCTGATACCAGTTTGTTAGGCTAGCACCCGAATCTAGTAGTACATTTATTTAAGTAAACGACAATAACTTGATAATAGAATGAACGGAATATTTACGTAGTTCGGCTAATAACAAGCCTACGTCCACGGGCGAGGAGCGATTCCACTATAAGAAGATTTACAAAGAGTTACAACAATTAGAGAAAATATTCTCTAATTAAACTCGAAACCCAAGAGAACAACCTCACAATTCTCTCACTAAGAATTTATCTCTCAAGTGTTTCCCAACTCTCTATTTTTCAAAGCTCTCAAAGAACTTAACTTGTCTTGAAAGTTCTCTCTACTTTTTTCTTCCTCATATGTCCAAATGAATGGCCAAGCTCATCTATTTATAGATGCATAAGCCGGCAAGATTCATTGTATTGTAAGATGAGGAATTCAAGTTGAAATTTACTTTCTAAAATGTATTCAAATTGAACTTTGCTTTCTAAGAAGAATTCAAGTTGAATTTTGCTTCCATAAGAGTTGTAGCCAAATTGAATTCCTCAACTCTTTTGTAAAATCTTGGCCACAAATATTATGTTGAGATGTGGTCAATTTTGATTCTCAAAATTCAAGTCATTTTTTTAACCACTAATAAAGTACAATTAAAAATCTGGAATGAATTAATGAAAGACAAATGCCGTAAGTTATCGTTCGTGGGCCTCGTGGCATTTATTGTGTGTCCATCACTAATAAAGTCCAATTAAAAATCTGGAATGAAATAATGCAAGACAAATGCCGTTAGTCATCGTGTTTGGTATTATGTCTTGAATTCAGGAATACTTTCCTTAGGTGCCAACTGATAGAGTCTTTGCAACTGTACATATCTTCAATAATTGATACCATGGTCGCTCTCAAACCTCACCCTTTTACAGATATTGCGTATAACAAAAACTCTAATATACAATTCAAACATCATCGTTTCCTCTGTTACACTGGTATGATCAGAAGATATATGATAAAGCAGAGGAAATAATAGGATGAAAGACAGAAAAAATTCACCTTCTTCTTCACATTGATAATAATCAATACATACAAGAATATGGTTAGATTCTACGACAACTGGGAGAGACTAGTCGAAGCCGTGTTGCGTAGAGAGCAGCTCCGGCAACTTTGTCTAGAAGATTCCAGGAGCCCCAGCATCAGATCATTTGATTCAGATTTCAGTCCTAGTTCGAGTTGTAGTCGTCACGACGACACGTTTTTTAGAGTACATCCATCTGCTCGGCCGCAGCCAGACAATGTCAAACTTAAACTTGCACAAAGTGTTGATCAGGAGAAAAAGAGTGGAGTTACAAAAGTGTCTGCTTCAAAGAGAACAAGAAATGCTATTTGGAAAGGCCTCTCAATATTTGTAAGATTTTCTTGAAAATTTAGTCTTGTAGAAATGCATGTAACATCTCAAAAATCTATCCCTTTTTCAATGCTTCACTTTCTTAAAAATCCAAGAATTATTTTTTAAAATAATTACAACGCCGTCCCCAATAACTATGTGCAATTATATATCCAAATCTCCTCTCTTAATTTCAAAATAATATGCAAGTCCCTTGTAACTTCTTTTGATCTTACCGCTTTCTTTTGACCATAATATATAGTTGAATGATACCATTTTAGTAAACTTTTCGAATGACCCTGCCACGCATTGATGATGTCATTCAAGCAACTCGATCGAATTTCGACTGCGAGAGATAATTTATTTGTGATTTTGAAGTCAAAAGGAGAAGTTCGTGTAGCTAATATATATATATATATATATATATATATATTTGATAAATTGTAGCTTATATAATTGACTAACTCCTTTTATTTTCATTTGAGATAGAGAGGTTTCTCTTTCAAGAAGGACTACAACAAAGAGGAAAGAGAAGTTCAATGGGCTAAAGCTCAAAGGACATTTCATGGCCTTGAACATATGAAATTGGAACCCATTTCTTTTTCCAGCCAGCAGATCAACGAAGATATTTCTCTAATGACCGAACACGCAAAGAGGGGAGCTGATATTAAAAGGTCAGTAAATAGTAATCCGCTTTTTATTGAGGCACACACGAATCGAGGTAATCTTTTCGTGCAGGGACAGAGCTAGAAAGTATCTGATAGGGTAACCGCCTCCCTAAAGTCACTTTAATATACATATATATATTTGTCGAAATTTGAAAGTTTAGCTCCACATAAGAGTGATGGAGTTGCTCTTTATATCTTACAAAAATTCAGCTCGCACCCGAGGTTGAAATTACTGACTCCATGGTTAATTACACTTTGTATTCTTAAATTATGCCCTTAATCGCGTATACACTCCCCAAACTATCAAATGTAACAAATCAACCCCTCGTTTTGGGCAAATTTGTTATGTTACTTTTTAGCTACTAGTATATGCAACCAGAACACAGTTTAAGGGTACAAAGTGTAATTAACTCTTACTTTTATGCTAATGATGACGTGAGTTTTGTTTTTCACTTCTTGTTAATATCGTTGTAGGCTTCAAGAACTGCACACCCTCAAGGGTCACATTGAATCACTTGTGAAGAAAAAAGGTCTGGATATTGATTCAATCCATCATTACTATACAATTTGAAGACCGAAGAAAACATGACATAATATGAAATGATGAATACAAAAGGCTGGAAATTCAGAATGTGACGAACAAGAGCATGGGAGTTCAAGGAAAGCTAGATTTAAAAGTATTTTGGAAAAATTTGTTTTTGTAATAAGATGGAAAAATAAGTGAAAAATAAAAGTCAAGAAGATAAACTTTACCGTAAATGCATTATCTCGTAAGTTTATAAGTTAGTAGTAAACTAGTAGGGACGAAACCAAACGTTTTATTTGGGAGGACAAGTTATTTTTCAAATTTTAAGGAAAAAATACACGTAAGTATGGGGTTGCGTAGGACTGCACCCTCCACTTTCCCTTATAACTCTGGTTAGTGGTGTTACATTAAATTCTTAAAAAACAATTATACTAAAACAATAATCATGATAATTTCAAATACGTAAATCTTTTTAATAATATTTTAAGGTAGTATTTGATAGGAGTTTATGTGTAGGATTGTATGAATATCATACTCATAATTATCTTTGGTAAAATATTTTCTGGCTCGATTACTATTTTTTATTCATCAATTTATGGAATAATCCATCCTACCAAGTGAATGGGATATGTAGTCCAATTGAATTGTATTGAATTGATAGGAGTTATAATTTACTATATTATCTTTAACTTTACATGATAGAGTCTTGAGCTTAAATTTAATGACATGTTTAATTTAATCTTATATGGCATTTACAGTTGTTGAAATCACTTTATAAGCATGTTTGATATGGTGGTAGATTTTTTATGAGCTATATGAGCCGTATGGTTTGAAATTTGGCTTGAATTTCAAATAATATAATATGGTATGTAACAATCTCATATGTAAGGTAAATTTTGAAAATTTTAATTAAGAAAACTTTTATTCCAAAATAAATATATTTATCAAATACTTAAAATATGAAACCCATTAACTTAAGAAATTTAGCATGTTATAGTTACTAGTAAGGAACACGCTTTTTGCACGTGACCATTAATATTTTTCTTATTTTTTTAGAAAAATATTGACTACGGTACAATATAAATGTAATAAGAATATCTTTGTTTTTTAATGAAATATGATGAATGAATAAAAACTAACAAAATTAGTCACGTTATTATATTATTATTAGATATATCACACTAATAGTTTTTAAAGCTATTTTGATTTTTTATAAAATTTTCTTGATAATAGCTTTTTTCTGAGTATAAATTACTAAGACTAATCTATCAAAGGTTTAATTAGAACATTGTTATTGAAAGTTTTTACAATATCAAATATATATCCTTTTTTTTTTAGAAAAAAAATATATCAATATTTGATAGTAGCTTTTACTTGTTTTCAATATTTGCAAAAAGAATGTGCATATATACTACTATTGACGTGTACAATTATTTAACTTCTATACTCACTTAAAGATAACTATTTATCACCTTTTTTTTTTGTTAAAGTACTTCTAGTAGTTCTTACTCATTATATTTGTAAAACTTCTAGTTTGTAGTAAATTAAATATTATTAAATAATCACGTTCTATATTTAAAATGTCTATGATTCCACTTCCTTATACTACTATTTTCCATCATAACACAACTACCACTACTGCTTTTAAATTGCAGAGTCAAAATCTATATTAATCACATCATTCCACCATATTTACCACTATTATAAAGTTTATGTTCTTTTTCATATCTTTCATTATTTTCATTTACCTCTACACCATTACCTTCATCCTGCTCTTCACCGCTATTGTCCTCTTCTCCACAATTGACATTAAATTCACCTATCATATTATAGCCATTACTTTTAATAATAATCTCCACTACCACGTCCACCTCTATCTTCATTGCCTCCTCCTCTCCATTACCTCATATAGCAACTCCTAAACCAAATCACTACCATGCTAGACCACCTTTTCTTAAATAAAAAAAAAGGGAAAGAAAGCATATTATCAATTGTAAATTATTATATTTAACTTTTTATGATTAATTGTTAGTTCAATTTGTACTTGTGTAACATTCGTATTAGTTTGTTGAATTTTTGTTTATCTATACATGTTTTTTAATAAACATTTCATGCAATAAATGAAAATTTTGTGTAGATTTTTTCTATTTATTTTTTATAAATTAATGTAAAAATTGTAAGATTCTTTACCATGTATTTTATTAACAATTTTTTCTAAAACTTGCTAATTTTTTCTTTATTTTAAGTTTCATTATATCTTTAATCTTCTTTTGATTTTATTATTTTTACTTCTTTTTGTGGCATATGTATTTTTTCTTTATGACGATGATATTATAAATTCTCAAATATCTTATAAAATGTTTTTAGTCTTATAAAAATGAGATGGGCATAGGGTTTATTGAAATTTCAAGGGAGGAAAAAGTATTTTATATCGGATTTATGTGTAGCTCTGGAGATTTCATCTTCCCAAGAATTAATCAATTTCCACAAATGTAACTTAGAAATGGTCAATTTCTATATGAACAATGTGGCCATTTGTAAAATTTAGAACTTATACCCTATTAGCAATCCACAAATGTAACATATCTTATGAAAATCACATAGAAATTTTTCGACAATTTCTTTTGCTACCATATTATTTTTGCTTTCATTAGTTGAGTTTTGGCAACAAAACATGATATATGTTGTCTATTAAAGATTCTTTCAGAACAAAAAAAATATGTGTTGTTGCAAAAAATTCGATTTTACTCGATTTTCATTTTTTAAATTTGTTTAGAAACAATATTTACAAACCAAAATATTTTTTCGCAAAAGAAAAATTGTATTAGGAACAACATGAAGACGTGGCTAATATTAATGTTTTTACAACAAAATATAATTGAAGCCTATAGATATATTTAGGCAACGAAACTTATTGTTGATAATACTTTCAAGTAATTGGCAACGAATTATATCATGCTTTTACTCAAATTAGTGCAAATTATAACTATCGCCCCTCGAGATATGGTGAAATTACAAAAAATACTCCCACATATGAAAAATTTCCATTACCGACTAACTTGTATATATGATGATCATTTTAAGCATGTTATATTGTATCTTATAAAGCTTTATGACAAAAATCACAATGATACTTTTGGTGCTCATTTGTTGTATTTTTGAATGCGTTCATATGATTTACCACTTTATTGTTGAAAGTTGAAGTCTTGTATGGCAGATGAATGACGTTTTATCAGCCGATCATGTACTATATAAGCAGAACAATACAATGCTTGAACACACTAATTAAAAATATATAATTTGATAAAAATACACACCATCCACTAATGGCTTTAAACTATAAGTTTGGGGAAATAAAAAAAAAAAGAAGAGGAATATTACATATAACTCTCTGTCGTTTCAACAAATTAATTACAATGCAGTACCCCAATATAAAATATAATAACTAAAACACCTTTGGGGGTATTTTCGGAAGTTCGCATAGTATGACTAACGGTAATTGTTAGTCAAGCTAAAGACAAGTACAAATTATTAAACGACACATAACATTAAGGAGGTAATTGTAATTTTCCATACGTAGAGGTATTTGTTGTTAGTTCATCATACATTAGGGTGGTAATGGTAACTATTAGTCAAGCTAGTGTTATCTCCATTTACAGGTCATGACCAACCAAAATTAACTGCTTGACCTAGGCATTGCTTGCCAAATTAGTTTTGGGCCAATGGAGTGCATGCATCAACTTATGCTAATGAATTGATGCTTCTATGAGATTCTCAATGAATTCTTAAACTGTTTTGCCGAGAAACTGAAATATGGTATAGAATTTTGTTCAACTGTATGTGAAATAAGCGGTGAAGTATACATGGAAAAATACATTTTGTAAGTATATATAGTATCAATTCAAGAGAAAAGAACCAAGCTGGAGGTGGAAGGAAAAAAGGTTAGTTTCAGAAGTCTCTGCACCTAATAGGCATGGTTTCTAAGATGAAGATATGTTTCCCTATGAAAGTTCATTGCTTAACTTGACAGTTCAATCTTTTTTAATAGGATTTAGAGACATACGCCGATTTATCCCTACTATCCCCACTTTTACATTAATTAGGTGTTATTGTTCTAAATTTCTAATAAAGTGGATATAATCCGCGGGCAAATTGTATTTACTCTAGTGAAAAACTAGATTCGTTTTCAAAGTGATGAAACGTGATATTTATGAGCTTATCCTATAGTCGATCTATGTTCTGAAACATCAACTTATTACTATGAAATCAAGATCTTATAGAAGCACTTACAAAATTTATGTCCAAATCTTGTTACTTGTAGGTTAAAACTATGATATATCCAAGCCAATTCAATGGTACTCGCTCTCAGTCAGCAACCTCCGCATGAAGACCTAATCTACAACTTAAAAAGCAAAAATTCAATGTTTCGACATGGTTAACACACTTAAATGAACTATTACCAAGCACCATACACAAAACATTTGGCATCCAGAAATCAACAAATAATTTTCAATATCTATATCAAGTAATAACAAGTTTTGTGATTTTTTTTTCCCTTTGAACACGCATTTAAATAAGAACACGTATTATAATACAGAAGCTTTCGCGTTCGGTGGATTAAACATCTAGAGTCCAATCAAAATTACAATTCTCAAGTGTTTCAAGTTTAGAGTTTAATTAGAAGTCTAATATTTTATTCATAATATTTTAATTAAAAATCTAATATTTTAATTTTGGTATTGGATTTCTTTAGAGGTTTTTTTTTATTGTACAACATTAAAATCAAAGCACGAATTAAAATTAAAATTCTTAAAACTTTCAAATTTAGGGTCCAATTAGAAGTCTAATTCTTTACTCATGATTTAGGAATCTGATTCTTTTGGTATTCCATTAAAAAACTAAGGCTTATCCATAGGAATTAAAATTAAAATTACAATTCTCACGTCTTTCAAATTCAGAGACGAATTAGAAGACCAATCTTTACGCATAAATTAGGTATTTGATGCGCTTAGTATTCCATTAAAAACATTAACGGTTTACTTTTAAAATTACCAATAGACCATTATTAAAAATTAGGGTGAATTACATTAAGCACCCCAACGTTTGAGGTATCTTGCACTTTGGTGTCTAACCTTTGAAAATATATGCCCATGATACCTCACCTTTATAAGTGGCACTCCACTGATATTTCCGGTGGAATCTCTAGGAATATTCCGTTGAAAATGTATAGGTAATTGCATTTCACTCCCTTTAGGAATTGAAAATTGATGTAAAACGCCTATAAATAAAATAAAAGATTAATAAACCTCTTTTTATTTTAAAAATACCGAAGTATTCTTTTTTCAACTTAGTTTATACATTAAATTATGTTAATTATCTCTTTTTAAACCCAACAAAACCCTAGATTATTTTTCTTTTTTTCCTCTCCCCTCTTCCCTCTCCATTCTTCTTCTTCTTCTTCTTCTTCTTCTTCTTCTTCTTCTTCTCTCTCTCTCTCTCTCTATCTCTCATTATTCCTCTCACGGCGACTGCAGTTGCCGGAGAATGTTGCTTTGATCTCACAACCAACACTTTTCTCTCAGTTGCACTGCGTCTATCTCCACTAAGTCCAGATCGGGTCTCGTTGCCACACATCTCCAGATTTAGTCTGCAGGCAACCCATCTCGTCCGCCACATCTCCACTAAATTCAGATTGGGTCTCGTTGTTGCACATCTCCAGATCTAGTTTGTGAGCAACCCATCTCGTCCGCCACCTCACTCTTCTAGTTTTTCTTTTCTTCTTTTCTTCCTAATCAACGGATGAATTTGAGAGGTTGGGGGTAATGGTGTAGGGTAGTTGCTTAAAGGATATTTGTTTAAAAGAGAAACTAAAGATTGTAATTTCTTGAAAGATATTTGAATAAGATTTTGTCTGTCATGAGTAGAACATAAAGAATATGATTGTATGAAACAAGGGCTTTTTTTTTTTTTTGTTCCTTGAAATTTTGAGAAGAAGCGGAAAATGAGAAAAAAATTATAAAAGGATAAAAATAGATAATTAATATATTGTGAATTTTAAATTAATTTTACATATATAATTTTTGAATCCAATGTAAATGTAGATATGATTGACCCTAAAATAAAAAAGATATAGCATAAATAGTTAAAAAAATAAAAAGAAAGAAAAATCTTGTTTTGGATTTTAATTACGAGTGTTTTTGTCTTTTCAAAAATATAAGGAGGTTAATTTGTCTTTTATTTTGTTTAGGAGTGTTTTACATTAATTTTCAATTTTGCATGGAGTCAAATGCAACAAACTATATATTTTCAATGGAATATTCCTAGAGATTCCATTGGAAATATCAGTGGAGCACAACTTATAAAGGTTAGGTATCACGAGCGCATATTTTCAACGGTTAGGTACCAAAGTGCAAAATACTTCAAACGTTGAGATGTTTAACGTAATTAACCCTAAAAATTATTTTTAATTGTTGTATAAGGTTATTTTAAACTTCACAAAAAAAAGTAAAAAACGTAAAACAAAAATGAATTATTCACACTTTTATAACATGCATAGATAGATATCCGAGCTAGAGTATAATTCAGGGGTGCAAAGTGCAATTAACTCTAACTTTTATTTTTTTGAGAATATAGTGGCAACCAGAATTAGTTAGTATTTTAAGTCACCATTATTTATAATTAGTGATAGTCCTAAAGTGAAAACTTAGAAATAAAAGAAAATCATAACTTTGAATATTTGACAATATTTTCCTCATTACTAAATAGTCAATGCGAAGTACCACTAATTATCAACGGTGATGACAACTTAAACACAATTTTCTTCACCATTGATCTTTTAAAAGCTATTTTTGCAGCACAATATATATATAAATATTTTTAACTTAATGTGCATAGCTGGTGACAAATTTTTTACTTTATTATTTAATATATTGTCCCCAAGATTTGTTTTTTTTTTTTTTTTCTTGTAGTAGTGTTTGGAAATGGACATGTTCTTTGAAGAATACTAAGTTGTCTTTTAAGGAGTAAAGTCTTTAAAATATTATTGATCCCCTTAACATTTTCCTCGTGTATTCTTTAGCAAAACGCGCCAAAATATACCTCTCTCCTTTATCAGGAATATTTTCTTGAAATTTCAGTTGTAACAATGAAAGGTCTTCAGTAACAACCACATTTTAGAATGCAGTTGATTCCAAAAATATAATCCGATATACATTATACATATCGCTGTAGCCGAAGCTAAAATTGATCGAAAATGTCTAGGATCTACGACAACTGGGGGAGAGGCTGGTGGCAGCAGTGCTGAAAAGAGAGGAGATTTGGCAGCTCTGCCACCAAGACTCGAGAAGCCCCAGCACCTGCTCCGAATCATCAGATTACGATTTGAGTTCAAGTTTCCAATTTGAAGAAAACTTGAAATCTGCAAAATCATGGGTTCATATATCAGCTGGTGAAGTTGAGGATCAGTGGACTGAGCAATATGAACCCGGAGTATATATCACAATTTGTGGCCTTTAGAGACGGAACTAGAGCGATCAGACAGGCGCAGTTCAGGTACTTATCGTCACTAGAATACGTACTGATGCAATGAAACTGTACTCTTGCTTCAGCTAGCAATTTGGGACGCTAATTAAAAGCTAAACATCAGTATCATTAAACCATAATATCTGCAACCAAAAAAGATGAGGATGGCCGTAAACTATAGAGATAACTGACAAGGGAAGTATATGTTATTTTTAAAACCATATATGAGATATTTATGTAATTACACGTAGTTATAAAGGAGGATGCTGTCAACTGGCACGGATTAGGTACTTTCAGAAAGTGTGTATTGGTTTTTCATTTTTTATCAATGTACGTGCAGCAAAGGAAAATTCGAGGAACAAGAACAAGAACAAGAAGGAGAACCGCGGTGGCGCAAAACTTTTAAAAAGATTTATGAGAAATATAATGCTCAGCGAAGGTCCACAATTTCCAACCAAGACTCAGGTAAGAGGAAGCTTTTTGTGGTAAAAGAGATCTAGAGTGAAGAAAATGTTTTCGACAAACTCAATGAATTCCTTGTAGCATTCTCGAAAACAAGCTGAAACATGAAATCCATGAATCCAGGTGTGCAGAGTATGGGCAGCGAAGTTGAGAATGAACCACAGGTCTATATAACACTTGAAGCTTATAGAGATGGAAGCAGTGAGATAAAACCAGCAGAAAATAGGTACTTTCTTAACTATCACACATCGACTAAATACCACAATGTGGTTTTCTTACGATAATCACCTCATGAATTAGCTTTTGGAGTTAAGTTGGGCCCAAATCCTTAATATTTATACATACTTCAAACTCAAATTACTTTTTCTTTCCCCACTTTAGATGAATGTATGGTTTTGCAGTTTCAACATCAAAATAGAACTTGTACAACAGTTTTAGCATCAGAACTAGCTTCAATTTTGTATTTTATGAACTGCAAATGCTCTTGAAGAGTAAACTTTTATCAAAGAAATGAATTGCCTCTCCAACTTAATAGCTAATTGCACCGTCTCATTTCTATTTTACAGACAGAACAAAATGGATGCGCATCAAGCCGAGGCCTGGTGGCTCAAGAATCGGGATAAGGTTTACGCGAAGTACAATATCAGGCAGCGCTAGCCCGACTCAGTCTTGGATCTATAACAGATCCATTTTTCAAGGCCCTTATCTTCACTTGATTCTCTTTTGCGTCTTGTTTTTCTTCTGTAGTAACCTCTGGCTTATTTAATGTGAGAAATCTGTCATACCAAGCTTTTAAACATCATACATGTAGCTGACACTGAATAAGGCTATAAACAGAGCTGGTAAATATGTGTTGTCAGGGAAATTAAAGCATTGTTAGTTCCTGAATATCTGAATTAGGAAAATTGTTTTTCATACCTTTCAAAAAGTTCAGTTTTGTCGGATTAAATGATGATCTATGTTGCATTTTGGTAAAAATTTGGGATAATTACCCTCACCCCCTTGAGTTTAGGCGAAATTATAAACTACTCCCTCTTCTTTAAAAAATTATCATTCTCCCCCAACATATATCAACATTTACAAAAAAAATACCTTGCCGTTCGTGAATTTCTGAAAATGCCCTTGGTCAGTTTCTCCATCATTTTTGAGGATCAAAATACTATTGTTTATTGTAACGTTTTAAATTTTGAAGGGTGTTTATTGTAAATTTCCAAATTACATAAGAGTATATCTGTAATATTTTTGAAAAAAAATACACACGCAATGTTGGGTCGGCACTCTTCAATAGGATTTTGAAGGGTTTTGAGCTTAATTGTAATAAACAACACATTGGTGAAGTCCATTTTGGGATATGGCCAGTAGCGGTGGAGAAATTGTGTGAAGGAGATGTAATGTCTTATTAGGGTTTGATATAGTTTTTGTTCAATTAAATCCAAACAAATAGAATGTTGACAGAATTTATTGAGGGCTTCTGACGGACTTGAAGAGACAAAAAAATTGGTGTGTAACTTGACCATTTGGGTAGTGGCAATACAACAACTGCATGGGGGATTGTTCCTAAATTTGGAGGAGATGAGGGTAATTCTTTCTTACAAATATCTATGGGCGAAAAGGGCATTAAACTCAAGCATGCTGAGGGTAATTATCCCTAAAAATTTAAATGATTGCAAGACCATCAACTTGGAAGATAAAAGAAAATAAAACACTATTTTAAGAGAAAACGAAAAAATCTTATTACGTAGAAGGAAGATAAGAACGGGAAGTGTAGTTGCGATTGCTATTGATATATTTGAATAAGTAAACACGTCTTCATAAATGTCATCTAATTGTCCGGTTATGATGTAACGGTTTAATACATAATTATATTATCGTTTACTTTGACACCAGTATGGTATTAAATTAATTAATACTATTAATTAAACTCGTAGAAATTCCACAGGAACTAACAGGCATTAATACTATTAATTAAACTCGTAGAAATTCCACTGGAGCTAACAGGCAAAGTCCGTCAATAAAGATAAGTTTAATTAATCCAACATTATTCATTGTAAGTTTGTAAGTCACCTAGTCACCTTTTCCTGCAATTTCCTTTCAGAAGGCAGTCAAACACCACCATTAATTTTCTCTCTTATTGCATGATCGTGTATATATATATATATATATATATAAAATCCAAACAAGTCAAAGACTAAAACAAGTGGTCGGGATTTGAAATAGAGAATCTCAAGTGCGTAAAATATTCTGTTGAGATGTTTAGATCCCGTGACAATTGGGAGAGGCTGGTAGAAGCCGTGGTGCGTAGAGAGCAGCTCCGGCAACTTTGTCTAGAAGATTCTACAAGCCCCAGCACCAGATCATTCGATTCGGATTATAGTTTTAGTTCGAGCTTGGCTTGGCACGACAGCATATTTCGTAGAGCATCTCCATCTCCTCTGCGACCCGATCCAGTGAAAGAAAGTGCAAACAGAAAAGTAGAGCGTGCTGCAAAGAAAAGAAAATCTCTGCGGAAAGGCCTCTCAATCTTCTTAAGATCAATATATGCTTCAAATTGAGTCGCCTAGAAATGCATAACATGCCAATTTCTACAATATATTTAGTCCCTCTCTGTTGCTATGATATAGTTCAAATTTTTATAAAATATTAAAGATATCTCCATCCGCCACTGGATGTAGAATTACGTAATCCAGTCTGGACTTTATAGTTTGGATAAAGAAGATCATATAGCAGTTTGGTAAAAAAAAAAGTTTATAAATTCTTTTAAGTGTAATGATGATTAAAAAATAAAGTAAAATTAATTTTATATAAATAAATATTTTTTGAGATAGTAGAAATGTAATAGAAAAAATAAAGATATTCATTTGATTTTATCTTTTTATCATTGAGCAACTTATAAGCTGTTTCAAACATAAGTTAGGGGAGCTTCTTCTTCTTTTCTTTTTTGTTTTTTTGGAGCTCGTAACAATTTATTTTCGAAACTTATAAGCTCCTTCACTTAAAAAATTACTAAAACACTTTTGAGGAACTTAGAGCTTATAAGCTTAGTCATATGTTTTAAACTAAGATGCTTAGAAGCTTATGAGCTATTTTTATTAAAAAAAAAAAAAAAAAGAGCAATTATTATTTAATTTATTATGGATTCATTAAGATCATGTTGAAATACACAATTATTAGATAATTTTCCTTAAAGATCTTGTTTTTCATTTGAAATAGAGTGGCTTCTTCTCCAAAAATAGATCACAACGTAACAAGTTCAATGGGATAAAGCCCCCACCTACGAAGAACTCTCTCTATTGGCACAAGAGGCAAAGAGGAGAGCTGAGATTGCTCGGTTTGTATCATTTTTTATTTATTTTTTTACAAAAAATCGTTTATTGCAATCAATTAATCAATTATATCATTACTTCAAAATGAAGAGCAAATGAACTATTATACAGTACAAAGAAACCAATATATAACTAGAATAATATCCTTTTTCACAAAAATTGCTCAAACGCAAAACCCTAAAAACTAGGCATCGACATGCATGTCAAAGATGATTAACTAATTTTTTTCATTCAAGAAAATTGGAGTATAATAAGTCTTTGTTTTCTCTTGTTGGTATTGTTGTAGGATTCGTGAACACAACACTCTCAAGGGCCACATTGAAT
This sequence comes from Petrea volubilis, assembly GCA_026212405.1. NCBI lineage: Eukaryota > Viridiplantae > Streptophyta > Magnoliopsida > Lamiales > Verbenaceae > Petrea > Petrea volubilis. Next base: position 21,687,324 of record CM047883.1, on the reverse strand, counting down.
CACTTATGAAGGCAAAAGGCCTCGATGTTGATTCAATCAATCATTACTATACACTTTGAAGATGGAGTAGTAAAATTGGCCTTTGTTGAATATATTATTCCACTCTAATCTTTTTTATATTTCAACAACATTATGAGATTATCCTTCCATTGTCCTGTATGAAATTAACTCACTATGGAGCTGTTTGTTGTTGTTTTGGATTGGGGAAATGTGTGGAGAATAAAATAAATCTATTCTTATTCTGTAAGAGAGAAATTTTATTATAAATATCTTTTTATTTAAGTTTCTTTTTTCATCTGACGGTTTACTATTACATTAATTATTATTATTGTTGTTGTTGTTTGCTATCATGATAGAGGCATCATAAGTGAAAATATATATTGTTTATGTTAAGATTATAATTGGAAGCAATGGTGTAGCCATAACTTTTATTCAATGGGGTCAATACTTGTGTACTGATTAACCGTCGATGACCCCTTTTTTTTCGGTATATCCAACCATCAAGAGGTCCCGACGAATAATCCTTTGAAAAAGTGTTGAAGGTGTCTCCGACAATTTTGTTTTCAACTGAAAAAAAATCTATCAGGAATTGATATATATATGTATATATATATATGTATATTTTATATATTGGTATTGTTCACAATTGAGTGATAAAATTTAATTAAAATTTGAAGTCCCAACAAATTTTGTAGACCTATTAATTAGAATAAACAAACTTGATATTTTTATTTATTTATTTATTTATTTTGTGAAACCAAAGAATTTATTAATTATCGGATGTCCTCATACAAAGCATTGCGAGCAGGTGAAGGAATATTCATCAACCCTTCTGAAGAAGGCATTGTGTTCCTTGCTAGGCAATAGACAACCATATTACCCATGTGGTGTGTACGTAAAGGAGAAAATAAACTTAATAAATTAATCAACTCATCGCTCATATAGCAATCGCTATATATGTACTAGATATATTTATGAATGAGAAGATAATTTATTTTTTTTAATTACTATAGTATTAGCGGATATAAATTTTTACATATATATGATTTTTTTTTATTGTCATTATAAAAAGTGGTCTATTTTTATTTTCTACTATTTCAAAGTTGAAAGATTTCTTTTTATTCGTATCACCCCATTCTATTTAAATTTATATTTTTGTGAGTGGGGGTCAATTAATACCATCATTGTTATAATTTTTTATATATTAATATACACACACATACATAGTAGAGTTTTAGAAAATGTGAGGAGGTTCAATTGCACCCTCTCAAGTCCATGTAGCTCCACCCCTGATTGGAATTATGAATAAATATATTTTTTTATTAAAATGACGATTTGAATTGACGCATGCTCCAAAATAAATAAATCAATTTAAAATTGTTAGGATGAACAGCAAAGTTTCATAGAAAGGAGGTAAATGCTTTATTTTAAAATGATTTTTTTTTTTTGTTGTGTGTGTGTGGGGGGGCGGGGGCGGGGGGGCTGGGGTGAAGTGCCCTTTTATTTAGATTAGGGGAGTTTTTTATACTTTATGTATTTTCAGCAGGTAAAATGCAATTAATCCCAACATTGAGCTCCCTATTTCCGCGTCGGTGGTCCTTAAATATTGTCCCCTTTCCCTTCAATTTCCTCGTCTGTTCGATAGTTGACTAGTTAAGTCTAGCAAACCGCTCTTACATTTCTCCTTTCCCCCAAAAATTTCTTGAATATCAATTGTGAAAATGAAGGGCTCTCTCTTGTAAAATCATCATCATGTCTAGGAACTATGACAACTGGGAGAGGCTGGTGGCGGCGGTGCTTAAAAGGCACCAGATTTGGGAACTCTGCCATGCCCACTCCAGAAACACCAGCATCAGCTCATCATCAGACGCTTCTCTATATAATGATGAAAACACCATAAAATCCCAAAAAATATCAGATTTTGAGTGTGAAATTGAGCGTGAGTGGGTGGAACGATATGTACCTTCTGTGTATGTAACACTTGTCGCTTTTAGAGATGGAACCAAAGATGTCAAACGGGTTCGGTTCAGGTATGCGTCTGTGTATATATATTTTTTGTTGGAAGCAGGGATTTATGTGCATCTACTATGGCTGTCATTACATGGTTAAATAACAGTAATTTGGGCAATCCAAATATGCCAAAAGATGAACTTCTCTCATATGGATTTGGTGAAGATTGCTTATAAATAGGTAAAATGACATTTTTGTCCTATAAATCTGACTTTGTAATACATTTGTACAGTAGCTTTTTACTTGACATGTAGTCTTGTAGTTTAATATGCTTTCTCAAATGTAGTCATTTTTTCCTCACATTTGGTCCTTCGCTTAGTTTCTGTCTAAAATCGAACTTTTACAGCCAAGAATAACACTAAAAAATGCACAACTCACCATTAAATATAAAAAAAAAATGCACAATTCAAACAAAAAAAAAATCAAATTAAACATATACCGACAAAAAGAACATCATCCCTTGTAATACTCAAAATCTAGCATAAAAATTTTTAAATCTAGGCAACCACAACAGCTACAACAACCCCCCCCCCCCCCCCCCCCTCCCAAAAAAAAAATACTACAACAAATTGAAAAACAAAGAAAGACTTACGGTATGATGGTGTGGGGTATACATAATCTTCTCATTTGAACGCAACATCTCCTCCATCCCAATTTTCCTCCAATGCAAACGTTTAGCCCATGATTTTTTCTAATATCCACTCGAATTTGGGCATCAAAAACAAAATTTCTTGAATCTCCCAACAAAAAGTTAGGGTTTTGAATTGGAGGATTTTTAAGCTGACAAGGGTGAAGTAATTTTGCCAAAAAATGTCTAAGTACAATTTTATCCTAGGTGACTTAACTAATGTTTTACCCATGGGGGGGAAAAACTCATGCAAATCACATGTCACCAGCCGGAAAGTTTGATTTTGGATATAAAACGAGTGAAGAACCAAACGTGTTAAAGAAAATGGACCACATTTGAGATTCGAGGACCAAATATGCGAGCTCAGCACCAAATGTGCAAAAAATAAGATCCAATATATAAAAGAATATTAAATTATAGGACCACATTTGTCAAGCAAAAAACTACAAAACCAAATGTGTTACAAAGCTAGAGTTGCAGAACTTAAAGTGTAATTTTACCCTTATAAATATAATGGTTTGTTATCCTGCATTTCGCCTACTATTGTCCGTTTAGCCAGAGAAGATTCACACAAAAAGAAGCAGAAACCTGGTGGCTTCACAACCGTGAAAAAGTTTACAAGAAATACAAACTTAGCGCCGGGCTTGATCGACTCGGACAGCCATCAATTTTAGTCCGGGCAGATAAATCCACGAAGGTTCCTGAAGATGAATCGATGGAACAGTATGAACCTGGTGTACATGTAACACTTGTAGCCTCTAGAGATGGAACCACTAGAACTGTCAAACGGGTCCGTTTCAGGTACTTTACACTCTGAACTACTTCTACTTGGAAAATTTTTATCCAAACTTGATTTGATCGAATCCAATAAATTACATGACAAATACATTTACACTTGTCAAATGATTGGTTACTTCTCCTTTCTGTGTTTAATTGAATGCAACATGGAGCCACACGACCGTTTGGAGTGAGTGGCCACCTCAATTATTTATGAGACATAAACATTTTTTCCCCCGAACTATGGCGGTTTTTACTATTTAATCACTAAACTATTTTTTGTTACACTTTACCCTACAAAGTACACATAAATTGCATTTTGCCGCCTAGGGACACTTCCCAACCAATAAAGCCACCAAAAAGTGATTGGGCATCAGTGATTTGGCAATTTTGAATGTAAAATTGTGACCAACAAGGGTTTATTAATTTTTAAAACTGTTTTAGAGTTTTTGCTCAAGGAACTAAGGCGAGTCTAACTGAAGACTCGAGGAGTCTTTTCGGTGGCAGTCACGCGGTGTTCCAATGAGCTTTTGGGCCGGAAAGTGGCCCTAGAGAGAAAAGTGTAAATTCTATGTACTTCATATGGCAAAATATAACAAAAATTAGTTTGGTGGTCAAAGTGTAAAAATCGTCACAGTTCGGGAGGCAAAGTGTTGTTATCTTATTATTTATATATATACGATATATTCATTAGACTTGAATATTAATTTGATATGCTTAAAATGATCTAAATTTTCCATTGATGTATTCATGAATTTCTCTTCCCCTCAACCATTGAATTTCTGGCTCTGTTAATATAACTTTGAAAGAGGGAAAGTAATTATTGTACCATATCTTTTTCCTTTTCTATTCTTTTTCATGTGACATTGTTGAATGGCCGCCTCAAGATTTTAGATGAGGTGGTCGTTAATGATCACCTCATCTAAAAGTTTAAATTATTAGAGAGGAGAATCATCAAATATTTATTATCTTCAACAAGCATTAATTAATGTTGCTCGTGTCCAGCCGGGGAAGATTCCAGTTGCATCAAGCATTGGCCTGGTGGCTCAGCAATCAAGAAAAGGTTTATGAGAAATACAATATTCCGGGCAGGGTAGCCCCGATCAGGCAGTTGTCCGTCTCTAGTGAAGGCTGAGCTGTTATTGAAACTAAACGTCGTGATTAATAAGTGTCGTCGTGAGTTTCTCAGAAGGAAAAACACATCCGGTTTCCAATTCATTTGATCGTCTTGTATTTTTGTTTGCCTTCTGTAGAAAGCTCCGTTGTTTTTCATCTCTTGTTTATTTCGATTGCAGAGAAGATTTGCCTGTCACTAAGTTTATTGTTGTTCATATATACTGCAGTCTCCAGGAAATGTCATGTTTCATTTTGTTTGAATGTGTCTACTTAATTATATTGGACTTCTGAAACAAGGTGATTTTGGGAGTTTCTTCTGAATTAGCCCCCTTCTGTTTTATTCATTTATACCTATTTGAATATACTTAAAATTTTTGCATCAAAGAATTTTGTCATAAATTATGTCAACAAACTTACTCGTTAATGGATTCATGTTTTTTTTTTTTCAATCTAATTTATTTATTCTTATCTTTTTCCTTTTCTTTCTATTTTTTCTCATTACAAAGTAAATCATTTCATTCAATTGTTTCTCGTGGCAGACATGCATACCGAGTGATGGGCTACTTTGGGGAGTTTTGTTAAATAGCCTTTTCAAGTTTCATTTTTAATTAAATAGCCTTCAAGTTTTAATTTTGAGGTAAATAGCCCTTTTATTTATTAATCTTAATTAATAGC